>JALMGJ010000219.1:0-30431 GCA_023362775.1 Charina bottae
GGGGAAGGAAGGAAGGAAGGAAGGAAGGAAGGAAGGAAGGAAGGAAGGAAGGAAGGAAGGAGAGAGGGAGGGAGGGAGGGAGGGAGGGAAGGAAGGAAGGAAGGAAGGAAGGAAGGAGAGAGGGAGGGGAGGGAGGGAAGGAAGGAGGGAGAAGGGAGGGAGGGAGGGAGGGAGGGAGAAGGAAAGAAGGAGAGGGAAGGAAGAAGGAAGGAAGGAAGGAAGGAAGGAAGGAAGGAAGGAAGGAAGGAAGGAAGGAAGGAAGGAGAGAGGGAGGGGAGGGAGGGAAGGAAGGAGGGAAGGAGGGAGGGAGGGAGAAGGAAAGAAGGAGAGGGGGAAGGAAGGAAGGAAGGAAGGAAGGAAGGAAGGAAGGAAGGAAGGAGAGAGGGAGGGAGGGAGGGAGGGAAGGAAGGAAGGAAGGAAGGAAGGAAGGAGAGAGGGAGGGGAGGGAGGGAAGGAAGGAGGGAAGGAGGGAGAAGGGAGGGAGGGAGGGAGGGAGGGAGGGAGAAGGAAAGAAGGAGAGGGAAGGAAGGAAGGAAGGAAGGAAGGAAGGAAGGAAGGAAGGAGAGAGGGAGGGGAGGGAGGGAAGGAAGGAAGGAAGGAAGGAAGGAAGGAAGGAGAGAGGGAGGGGAGGGAGGAAGGAAGGAGGGAAGGAGGGAGGGAGGGAGAAGGGAGGGAGGGAGGGAGAAGGGAGGGAGGGAGAAGGGAGGGAGAAGGAAAGAAGGAGAGGGGGAAGGAAGGAAGGAAGGAAGGAGGGAGGGAGGGAGGAAGGAAGGAAGGAAAGAGGGAGGGGAGGGAAGGAAGGAAGGAAGGAAGGAAGGAAGGAAGGAGAGGGAGGGGAGGGAGGGAAGGAAGGAGGGAAGGAGGGAGGGAGAAGGGAGGGAGGGAGGGAGGGAGAAGGAAGAAGGAGAGGGGGAAGGAAGGAAGGAAGGAAGGAAGGAAGGAAGGAAGGAAGGAAGGAGAGGGGGAGGGAGGAAGGAAGGAGGGAAGGAGGGAGGGAGAAGGGAGGGAGGGAGGGAGGGAGAAGGAAAGAAGGAGAGGGGGAAGGAAGGAAGGAAGGAAGGAAGGAGAGAGGGAGGGGAGGGAGGGAGGGAGGGAAGGAAGGAAGAGGAAGGAAGGAAGGAAGGAAGGAAGGAAGGAAGGAAGGAAAAGTGAGAGAAAGTGAAAACAAGGAAGGAATAATGAAAGAGAGTGAAATGGAAGGAAAATGAAGGAGATAGAGTGAGGAAGGGAGGGAGGGCTGGCTGTGGGGGGGTCCTGGGGCCAATGTGGGTGGGGCAAGAAGGGTGATGGGCGTCTCCAGAGGAGAAACCAAGCCCCCCCCCAACAATCTCGGCATCTCCTTTCCATCCGGGTTAGGGTTATCCAGATTTAGGAACTCACACTCAGTTGAAGGGAATCGGAGGAAACTTTTTAAGCGGAATACCCTGGATTCTTTGGCATCCCAAAAGACTCAGGCTGGATTCCACGGAGGGGGTCGAGAAAGTCAAGATGGAGCCCACAACCGCCTAATCAAAGCCCCGCTTCGACTCCTCTGCCATCTTGGCGTTTTTGACACAGAGCGAAAAGGGCAGGGCCCGGGTCACAGGGCTGGGGCTGCCATCTTGACTTTTTCGACCCCTTCCCTGTGGCACGCCCTGCTCTAGCTGGCTCAAGAAGAGCGCCACCTCCACGCCCCACTCAAATCGACCTGGGATGGGCAACGTGGTTCCCCTGCGTGTTTGGGGGACCCCCTCCCTCAAACTGTGGCCCGCTCGCCCTGCTGACTCAGGATGATGGGAGCTGAGGTCCCAAACATCTGAAGACACCAGGTCGTTTTCCTCCCGGTGGTTCAGACCCCCTTCTATTTCCAAATATAAGCCAGGAGTTCTTGGGTCCAAGCGGTCCTGAATGCTTTCCTATCGGGGCTCTTGATGCACGGAGGCCACCACCCAACCGGCTTCCCTGGTTCCTGAACTGGGCCAGATTCACACAACAAAGGCAAACCCAGGATAGCCCGACCCAAGCTTGGCCTGTTGTGCGAACGCAGCCCCCAGTTCTTCGCCCGTCCCGCTCTGATCCCGGTTCGGCGGACCAGCGATCGATCCCGCTTTGCCCCCGACCCGACTTACTCGCTTGGCACCTTTCCCCGTGGTAGCCCGGCTTGCACACGCAGCTGCCATCTCGCTTGTCGCAGCGTTGCGCGTGGGCTTGCACGCACTGGCACTCCCCGGAACAACCGACCCCGTACGCCCACTTCGGGCAAGCTAAAACGAGGGGAGCCGAGACGGGGAAAGAAGGTCAACGGGACGGGCTCTCCAAAGGTCTTTGCCTGCCTACATCTTGGGGAGAAGGAGTCAGCGGGGGACTTACCTAGGTGGCAAAAGCGCCCGTAGAGTCCTGGATCGCAGAGGCAGGTGCCGAAAACCCGGTGGCAGCGTCCCCTGTTGGCACAATGGCATTTCTTCCGGCAGTGCTTTCCAAAAAATCCTTTGGGGCAGACTGAAAGAGACGGGCCATCAAAGGGAGGTGTTTGGAAGCCAAGAATTTTCATGCCCAGCTAACTCAATGGGGTCTGTACGGCCATTACTGCTGGGCAGGGGGCAAATTGCAATGGGCACAATTTTGCTTGGGGATCAGAAGTTGAAAATGCAATGAGGGAGTTCAAGAAAGTTAGGACAGAAAGGTTTCTGCTTTTGGGGGGGGCTTGGAAAGGGACCCCGCTGACGTCTGGGGGACTCCCAAGCCGCCCCCTCTAGTCTTACCATCTTCACACAGGTCCCCGCTGGCGCCGGGCGGACAATGGCAGGCTCCCGTCACCGGATCGCAGCTGCCTCCGTTTTGGCAGGGACAAAGGTTGCTGCAGTTCTTCCCAAACGTCCCTTTCGGGCAGGCTGGGAAAAGAAGACCCTATTCAGTCGAGGTGGTGCCCAGAATTCCCAAGAAGGCCCATTCAGTGGCATGGATCTCCAACGCGATGGACGTGCTCCAGACGCAATCTCAGTTTTTCACTTCGGCCGTGCAGCCCAAGGCCGACGGATGGATGTCGATTCCCAGAATTCTCGGCGAAGAAAGGACTTGCCAGGGAAGTCTGGGAAATGCAATCTGAGTGCTCCGCTATCACCCCAGGTGAGAATGGCCAGGTCTGGGGTAAAGAGGTAAGGAATCTGCGAGAAACTCCTGAGCAAATTGGTTGGGAGGGAGGGGGTAGCCATAAAGGTGATGAGTGTAAACCAGTATTTTTCAACTTTGGCAACTTTAAGATGTGTGGACTTCAACTCCCAGAATTCTATGCTGGCTGGGGAATTCTGGGAGTTGAAGTCCACACATCTTAAAGTTGCCAAGGTTGAAAAACAATAGTGTAAACACTCAGATCCTCTGCCAGTTGGAACAGCAGAGGAAGCAACATTCCCAGCATTCAGACAATCGGGCTGGAAACGTGGCCGGATCAGCCCCAGCCAACATCAAGGGGGCCAAAGGCAAGAGAGGACCCTGCTTTGCAATTCTAAACCAACTCGCCCGCTGTTTCCTCATCCTGCACGGCTGCTTGCGTCCACCGCTGGAGGAGCTAACGGGCCTCTGCCCCGACTCACTTTCGTTGCACAGGATCCCGGTCCATCCGTCTGCGCAGACGCAGCCGGTCCCGTCCTGGTTGCACCGGCCTCCGTTCTGGCATTCCTCGCACAGCAGGCTGCAGTCGGGGCCGAAGGCGTCGTCCAGGCAGACTGCGGGGAACAGAGAAAAAAACGCAGGAGATGTTGCAGGGAGGGAGGGAGGGAGGGAGGAAATAACCAGAAGGAGGGAGGGAGAGAGAAGTGAAAATAAAAGGGAGGGAGGGAGGGGAAAGAGAGAGAGAGAGAGAGATTCCTTGCTTCGTGGAAGAGGCCCCGCTGAGTCCCACTCCGGCCCCCAGCATTTTCCACCCAGCCTAGGAAAACAGTCCTGTCTGAACATCTGGAGACTCTCTGCCCAGCTGCACGGTCTGCTTCGTGCTACCCAACCGGATGCCGCTTGGTGATAAGGCAAGGCTCTCCCTTCTAAGTGATGGCCAACCCCCACCTTGCAGACCCTGCCTTGGCATCCCCCACAGACGGCATGGGGGCTGGCGTCCTGAGCAGAACCCGGTGGGTGAACCGAGCGCGCTCCGCAGCTCCGAAAGGTAAGGAGACCACTGAGAACGGAAAGCCGCCACGGAACATTTCACTCGGGGGCCTGGCCGGCCGGCCACTCAAGCACTCCTTTTTGGAGCATGGCCAGGTGTGTTGCAGGTCGTATCCCCGCTTACTGAATTTCTCAGAGAGCGTGTGTTCTCCTCTCGCCTCCGCCTCTTCCCCCTCTTCGTTGTATTCATCCTCAAAAAGTTGGGGGAGCTCGTCCTGGAAAACAGCCACGTGGGGGAGTGGACGGACGATGGGGCGCCGGCTGTCCAAGGCCTCCACGGGATCCTCGAGGGCTACGGTGAGAGCAGACACCTCCGGTGATTGCCACATAAAGGTGGGAACGAAGAGGACTAGAAACATGAGCAGAGCAAATACTCCAAACCAACCTTAACTGGCCCTCTGAAGTCAAGAAAAACTCCTTTAGTTAGCAGCTGAATATGAACTTCATTTTGCCTTTCTGAACGGACACAGAACTGAAATTCAGGCACTGTTGGAAATGCAGTTTTCCAAAATGTGCAGCGCATTTACTGATTTGATGTTTGATTTGTTGCCTGCTGCAATTAACCTACTCTAGGTCACAGGTACTATTTTTAAAAAGGTATTGGGGAAAAGTCTGCATATAAATATATGTACTCATAGAAATCGTGTGCAGAAAGGCACAATAGGAAATTTGCCATAAATGTGTACATTGGGGAAATCTACAAGTAAAAAATACTTACACAGGTTCGGAGAAAGACGCGCATAGACACACACGTTCTTGCATAAGTGAAAAATCTGAAGTCTGACAAATCAAATCTGACAGATTTGCAATTATGAGGACCTGCCACAAATTAGAATATTCAGCCATCCCTAATCAGGGCAGAGAGTGCTTGAGGCTGTTCAGAATTTAAATGCTTTTTCAGCTTTCAGCTCATGGTTACACAATGGTGAAAGATTTGGGAGACTGGGTGCAGTTGAGTGGAGTAGTTAAAATGATGGGTTTGGGCAGAAAAGACACAGCTTCATCCATGGAAACGCGTTGGGTGACTTTGAGCTAGTCGCTTTTCCTCAGCCCAGCCTACCTTACAGGGAGGTTGTTGAAGAAAGAAAGTTAGAAGAAACCGGCCAGAAAAGGATCTGATGCTCTTAGAGGAAAGTTGCAACAGAACTGCAATAAATAAGGAATAAATCAAGAATGCCAGACATCTGGAAAACACGTTTCTTATTCCTGGTCCCCACCAAACTCTTCGACGTGTGAAAATCCTCCGATCGCATGTGCTGCATGGAAACCCCAAGACGCCGATACTTACAAAGGCAGCTTCTGCGATCTTCGTCTAGTTTGAACCCGATCCGGCAGCTGCAGAGAAACGAACCGACCAGATTTTGGCAAAAATGTTCGCAGCCGCCGTTATTCGCAGAGCACTCATCCAGATCTGGAAAAATTAAAACAGGAGTCAACTTGCAAACATTTAAAAACGTAACAAACTTACCTCTTGAGTTTAGTCCCTTCCAACGCTCTGATGCTGCGACCACAAAGCCAATTCCGAGTGCAGACGGGAAAATGCTACCTAGCCAGTTCAGAGTAAGGGTAAGCTGTCCTGCCTTCACTCTGAATGCACACCCACTTTTGACAGCTGCTCCCCAGTTTCCTCAGCCTAGTTCCTCCCATCGTTCTTTCTCCTCTTCCTGCACACTGCATTAATTCTTGCCCTTGCCCAGCCTCCACTGCTTTCTCACACCAGAGGCTGGACATTCAGATGCGGTAGGGGTAGACTGGATGATCTCCAAGACCCCTTCCGTTGTAGGATTTAACCTACCATCACAGCCGCAGCCCGCAGGGTTGAGCTTGTAGCCAGCGTAGCAAACACACTCGTAACCCCCGGATAGTTGTAACAACCTTGTTCACAGCAGTGAGCCCCGGCGCGGCATTCATCGGCATCTGCGGAAATAAGAGGCGTCAAAAAAGTTTGCAAATGAAAGTCAGTGCAGATTTGGTGGGGGGGTTCTTCGAAGTAGCCGAGCGGGGCACAAAAGATTGGTTGTGCAAAACCAAAACTGATTCGTTTCGTTTGAGCCATTTGATCTATTCAATCTAATGAGACTCAAATGGCCTTTTTCTCAACAAATCGCCAACGGAGTAAGCGGTCACCAATGCAAGTCTTTTCGTCTTCATCCAGGCGGTATCCGAAATTGCAGCTGCAGGCCGGACCGGAGCTGGTGTGATGACACAGGTGGGAACAGCCCCCGTTGTTGGTTTCACAGCTATTCACAATTTCCATTTCTATTCCTGGAAGACAATTAAGGGGGAGGGATGCAACACACAACTGACCTTTATCACAAAGCCGCTTCCCGATTTTGCAGATTCCAAAGCGAAATCTTTCCACCCTTTCCAGATTGGCTAATTCCCCAATTTATCTAAGTGATAAATATCCTCTAAAACGGGAGATTCAATTTACATTTTGCTTTATGCTTTGCTTATTCATTGATGCGGGGTTTTTTTACCCCGTTTTTCCTTTTCCTTCCTCTGAAAAACAGATTCACAGCATAGAACAAAAGGAATCGAGTTAAAATGCTGTCATCTAAGGGAGTGGTTTTAAAAGATTTTGGACTCCAGACCCCTTAAAATCAATTGAGGACCCCATAGAACTTGTCTTTATGTGGGCTATATCCATCAATACTTACATTATTAGAAATTAAAGCTGGGAAATTTTAAAATGTTTATTTATTTGATTTTGCAGACCCCTGAAAGGGTCTCGGGGACCCCCAGGCCCCACTTTGAGAACCACTGATTTAGGGAATAGCCCAAAAATTCATGACCCAACCAGTTTGAGAGGTAAAACACCTCAAAGCATGGCCAAGGATCAAACGATCAACCATTTCTGCAACATTTCTTTGTGACGTCTACCGCTCAGAGTCAACTTTCTCTTGATGGCAGACCCGCGGGTTCCTCCTGAATTTGATTTTTGCAAAGCATTCCATTGCACCCGGCGTGGTGATTAATCTTTCCGATCGCTCTGGGTGAATTCTTTTTTTTGGAAAGGCGGCCTTGAAAAAGGTGGAAGTCCAGACTCACGGTAACACTGCTTGCCCTCTGCCCCGAGTTCGTAGCCGAAGTGGCACACGCATTTATAGGAGCCACGAGTATTCAGGCACGTGTGCGCGCACGCTGCCACGCCCGTCGCGCATTCGTCGATATCTGGGTTAAGGGGAGCAACAGCACAAGACAAAGTGTAGCTTCTGAGGGGCCCTGAATGCCTATAAATATTGTAATTAAATAATAATTATTGTTAATGAGCAAAAAGGGGGAAGCTAGCAACCTAACTTTTTTCTTCTTCTTTTTTTATTAATCTATTGGTATTCTAATGATTGTCGAACTTGCTTGGTTTATCTCCTTTTTTCCTTTTCAATATGGACAAACAACATGAAGTAACAATAATGGTAGGAATCAATTTTCAGACTGGAATATTTGTTGTATAACAAACTCTGATGCGACCTGCATCGGATCTTCATTGTTAAGTTCAATGCTGGGTGAAGCAGCCAAATATTATTATACTTATTCACGCTGACATTTTAAGATATAATTAAGATTGATAATATTACTTTCTTTTATTGACTCTTCAATGGCTTAAACCAGTGTTTTTGAAACTTGGCCACTTTAAGATGGGTGGACTTCAACTCCCAGAATTCCCCAGCCAGGCATGCTGGCTGGGGAATTCTGGGAGTTGAAGTCCACCCATCTTAAAGTGGCCAAGTTTCAAAAACACTGGCTTTAACTATTTAAACCTGAGCGTGTTAAATCATTCTTAATCAGCATTGTATAAATACCAGTGTATTGAAGTAGTATAATATTTATAATAATTATATATATAATTATATATTTACATAATATATTATAAACAGTATTATTACATTTTGCAACAATATCACAATAAACAAATAAAAGACAAGCAGAGGCCAAGAGGAATCTCCTTAGCGGCTGCCTTCACCCGTCGCTTAACTGTGGCTCGCCACGCAAACCGCCCTTGGCTGGATCTGGGTCCTCTTGACATGGTGGTTGAAGAGGAGAGAGATTCAAAGCCGGCTTGTGGGAACCCTCCAAAGGCGAACCCGGCATTAGAAGCAATGTGGTGTGTCCCTACCTTGACAGGCTTTGTGGTCTGGCCCCAGTCGGTACCCAGGTTGGCATTCGCAACGCGCCACCCCGTGATGATTCCGGCATTTGTGCATGCAAGCGCCGTTCCGAGTGGCGCAGGGGTTTCTCACTGGGAAGGCAAGAGGAGGTGCACGTTAGCAGTGGGAAAGGGGCACCAGCTGTGGGCGTGCGACGCACATAAAATGGGTTAAACCATGTCTGGTTTAACTCTCGTCTCCTGGAGGTCCCTATCTGGGCGGGTTTGCAATGCAACATCCACCCAAATCAAGCAAGCCAGGTTTGGTGGCTTAACTGGCAAGCTAAAAGCAGATTCCCCCAGAAGCAGCTTGCTGGCTGGGGAATTCTGGGAGTTGAAGTCCACCCATCTTAAAGTGGCGAAGCTTGAGAAACCCTGGCGTAGAGAGAGAAAGGTGGTAGCCAAGACCATAGTTAGAGAGAGCAAGAAATGGTTAAATTTAAGAGAGGCAAATTATTATATTCCCTGCTGATGTTAAGTTGCTGTACTTTTATTTTAGTCCATTGCATCATTACGTTTTTTGCTATCTGTAATTAGATTGCCGTTTCTTTTGCATTAGCTGCCCAATGTTTGCTTTGCAAAATGAGCAGCATTTACAGGTAGTCCTCACTTAATGACCATTCATTTAGTGATGGTTCAGACTTACGACGGTGCTGGAAAAAACAACTTGTGACCGGTGCTCACACTTAGGACTGTCGCAGTGTCCCCACGGTCACGTGATCACGATTTGGGTGCTTGGCAACCAGTTTGCATCTGTGACCATCGCAGCATCCTGTGGTCACGTGATCACCATTTTCAACCTTCCTGGCCAGCTTCTGGCAAGCAAAATCAATGGGGAACCATGTGATACACTTAACAACCATGTGGTTCGCTTAACGACCGTGGTGATTCGCTTAATGACCGCCACAAAAAGGTGGTAAAATCGGGTTGGATTCGCTTAATGACCGCTTCACTTAGCAACTGAAATCCCAGTCTCAATTGTGGTCATTAAGTGAGGACTACCTGTAAATCTATATTATTATTATTATTATTATTATTATTATTATTATTATTATTATTATTATTTTAGGTTTGTGGTGCCCTCACCCACGCAATGTTTCCCATCCTCTTTCAGCTGGTAATTCAGCCGGCATTGGCATCGGTGCTGCGAGAAGCTGAGCTGCACACAATCGTGTTCGCACCCCCCGTTGTTGATGGCACAGGGGTTTCCAGCTAGGGAGGGGGGGAAAAAAGGGGGTCACACAGGTGGAAGTCCATCAGGTGGAGACACAAACGAGCCAGGCGGAAATACATCAGGTGGAGCCAGGCACGAGCCAGGTGCTTCTGTTTGTCCTAAGTGGAAGATGTGGGTCCAGGGGACATAAAAATCAATTTCTGCAGAAACTCACTACTCTAAGGGGATCTTAACTTATCTTAAGAGGAACCTAAACCTGTAGCTGTGAGGATCAGGAAAACTTGCAGAGATGTTTCAGCGTTTTTTGTCTTCAATTCAGACCGTGGGCTTCCTCTGCCAGGCACCCTTCTAATTTCCTTGTGGCGCCTCCTGAAATTCTGCAGCTGCCTAAGCGGATCATCTCCCCCCCCCCCCAAATGCTCTCCCCATTTGAACCACGTTAGCCAAACTTCGGCATTTTGTCTGCATTGACCATGCCGAGTAAATTCCAGCCTGGGACACATAATGAGGAACAGAAGTCGCCTGGCAATTGATAAAACCAAAATATGCTCCAAGAACTGAAGCTGGAAAGCTTTAAGGGCGTGAGATGGGAGAAGACCAGGATTCGGAGCCCCAAAAGGTGACACTGAGAAATGGGGGGGCCACGGAAGATCTGGACAAAGAGACCCAAAGTTTTCATTCTGGAGCCGACATTTTAAAATGACTTATTTTCCAGATTCTGCGTTGCTGATCTACATTGATATTTAATCCCTTAATTTGCAACTGCAGTATATAGCCAAAATCCACATAAAATGAGAAAAATCCGCATCCGTTCCATTCATCCCGCCTACAATTTACAATTTGCTTGACATCTGCATTCGGATCTTCCTTGTGGCCGTTTCAAACAAGCAACTTGTGTGGCACGTTCGTCTGCGTTGGCCAGCGGGAAATACTTTTTTATTTCTCTGCTGGGCCGATTCAGTAATCAATCTAGCTCGGCGTTCCTGATAAAATGGGCAACATAATAAAAAAAGAATGCATAATTTTCTGGGAATTACCACAAAAGCATAAATGGTGTGTAATTGGTAGCCCTTTATATTTCCATCCAACTAGGTCAGTGTTTTTCAAACTTGGCAACTTTAAGATGGGTGGACTTCAACTCCCAGAATTCCCATGCTGGCTGGGGAATTCTGGGAGTTGAAGTCCACCCATCTTAAAGTTGCCAAGTTTGAAAAACCTTGTGGGGAAGCAAATTCTGTGCAAGCTTGTCTCAAAAGCGGGAGGTGAGAGATCGTAAATAAGATGGTATTCCAGCTGATCTGTATTCCAACTTTCTTATCTGCAATAATGCAAAATCTTTGGTTCTTCTGCTTTTAAATTCGTGTCTGCTTTCCTGCAAAGGGTTATCACCATATCTCGACAGCCAGGGCGGTGCCGGATAACGGGTTCAAGTCCCCTCTCAGCCACAGAAACTCCCTGGCTGGCTTTGGATCAGTCCTGTCCTACCTTACAGGGTTGTTGTTCTAAGGAAAAGATGCGGGAAAGCGGTAAGTAAGCCGTCCTGAGCATTTTGTGGGGAAAGGCAGGGTGGGGGCTCTAACTCTTCGATAAATGTGTAGCGAGGCAGCGCTGCTCAGTCAGAATGCCCTGGAGATGAATGGAAGGACGAATCCAATAAAATAGAATTGCAACTTAATGCACACCAGATGTCCCAATTCCTTGATTTCACCTCCGGCTCTTTCCAGAAATAAACCCGCCATTTGCAAATGTCTAGCTCTTCTGCTGCGACCTGGCCCTAAAATTAGTCAGATTAGTCAAAATCCCCTGGACTGTTTTCATGGGGAGGACAATAAGCTGGTCTTTAAAAAAAGAAAAGGCGTGCAAAAAATGACCGTATTCTTCGGCTGGCCCGGCTCCTGAAAAATAACTGCAGGAGCCCACGGGGGATGCTCATCCCTGCATCGCTTAATTCCCTAAACTGGTCAGGGTTTGGCAATCCGTGGAACACGGGTTGCAACTGACCTGGATATTCCAGCTCATCTAAACGGGGCTGCTAAGTGGGGAGGGACTCACATGCAACTGGGGTTGTGATCTTCCTGAACGCGGAAGGGATTTGTCCACCCAGCCAGCCCTCACTGTTGGCAGATGTTTTTAACGTCTGTCTTTGTCCACTATCTCAAAGGGATGTTGAAGGCTGGCTTAGGGAAAGAGACCAGCTTTGGAGAAGACCGTGGAATGGAGGGGGTGATGCTGGGAGACACCCTAAATAGCAATGGCTCAGAAGCTAATCTTAAGGCAGACTCCTTCCTTCCTTCCTTCCTTCCTTCCTTCCTTCCTTCCTTCCTTCCTTCCTTCCTTCCTTCCTTCCTTCCTCTATCCCTCCTTCCATCCAACCTTCCTCTCTCTCTCCCTCCCTCCCTCTGGTTATCTCCTTCCTTCCTTCCTTCCTTCCTTCCTTCCTTCCTTCCTTCCTTCCTTCCTTCCTTCTGGTTATCTCCCTCCTTCCTCCCTCTCTCCCTCCCTCTGGTTATCTCCTTGCTTGCTTGCTTGCTTGCTTGCTTGCTTGCTTGCTTGCTTGCTTGCTTGCTTGCTTCTGGTTATCTCCCTCCTTCCTCCCTCTCTCCCTCCCTCTGGTTATCTCCTTCCTTCCTTCCTTCCTTCCTTCCTTCCTTCCTTCCTTCCTTCCTTCCTTCCTTCCTTCCTTCTTTCTGGTTATCTCCCTCCTTCCTCCCTCTCTCCCTCCCTCTGGTTAACTCCTTCCTTCCTTCCTTCCTTCCTTCCTTCCTTCCTTCCTTCCTTCCTTCCTTCCTTCCTTCCATCCATCCATCCATCCATCCATCCATCCATCCATCCATCCATCCATCCAAATGCAACACTGGAAAAACTTTCGGGAGAAGAGAAGGCCTCTAAACAAGGCTCTCCCCTCCCAAAAGTTGGTCTCAAGGGGTGGGAGCCTCCAAGAACCAAGGAGCAATTGCAATCTTCCCTTGGGTTCGCCAAAGCTTGTGGGTCACCACAAGAGCCACAAAGCTTCCAGGAGCCACAGCCAAAGCTGACTCAGGCGTCTTGTGACTCCAGCAGGCAGCCATTCGCTTAGCCACAAAGAGGGACCACGTGGATCCAGGAAAACGAGTGGATTGCGAGAAAAGGCGCTCTTCCAGCTGTGCCCAAATGTTGTGATGGCCAGCTGTGTAGTGAAAATGTTGTTGTTGTTATATTTTTATTTATATTACCTTTTTAATATATAACTAGAGTGATAGAAATTAACTGAATTTAACTATCAACTGGTTTGGCAGCAGAAGCAGGCAAAGAAGACACTGTAATCCCTCCTTTACAATCCCCTTTGATTGCACTGTGATGATGGCTATCTTGACTTTTTTGCCTGCCCCTGACTCAATTGAAATCATCCACTCAAACTACGGGCCTTTAGTCTTTTAAGTCATTATCATTATCTTTTCTATGCTCTTCTATTTCATCCCACTTGATATAACATTAATATGAAATATAGTTTATCTGTAGATTGTAGTGATAGAGACGTTTTACATTTCCCTTTAGCTATTCCCATTTTACTTCAGTTATTATGGTATACTTTTGCCCACATTAGGTAAATCTTTACTATATTCCCTTTTGTCTTTAAAACTTGAAATTTATAATTGTGATATTGTGCTTTTAATAGTTTGGGCTGGCAATCTAAACTTTAGTCAATACAGTATATAGGTTAGATTATTGGCATTAAATGGTACTTGTTCCTGAACAAATGAACATTCCTAAAATGTTGTTGTTGTTGTTATTTTTAACCCACCATTTTTATATATAACTCAAGGCAGTGAACATACGTAATAGATACGTAATGGAGAAATGGCCAAATGCCTTAATCCAGCCACTCATCTCTTCTCCATCCATCCTTTTTTGTAAAAAAAACCCTCTTTTAATATTTTCTTGTGTGCATTGAAAGTAGGAATTTCTATCCCGGCCTGACGTATTTCAAACACTTCAACTTTCAGATCTATCATCTATCTATCTATCTATCTATCTATCTATCTATCTATCTATCTATCTATCTATCATCTATCTATAGATCTATCTATCTATCTATCTATTATCTATCTATCTATCTATCTGATCTATCTATCTTTCAGATCTATCTTCTATCTATGAATATATTATCTATTTTATTTATTTAATTTTATCCCGCCTTTATTATTTTTATAATCTATCATCTATCTATGAATCTATCTATGAATATCTATCTATCTATCTATCTATCTATCTATCTATCTATCTATCATCTAATCTATATCTATCTCCATCTACCATCCACCATCCATCTGTCATCTATCTATCTATCATCTATCTATCTATCTATCTATCTATCTATCATCTATCTATAGATCTATCTATAGATCTATCTATCTATCTATCTATCTATCTATCTATCATCTATCTATCTATCATCTAATCTATATCTATCTCCATCCACCATCCACTATCTATCTATCTATCTATCTATCATCTATCTATCTATCTATCTATCTATCTATCTATCTATCTATCATCTATCTATCATCTATCTATAGATCTATCTATAGATCTATCTATCTATCTATCTATCTATCTATCTATCTATCTATCTGTTATCTATCTATCTATCTATCTATCTGATCTATCTATCTTTCAGATCTATCTTCTATCTATGAATATATTATCTTTTTATTTATTTAATTTTATCCCGCCTTTATTATTTTTATAATCTATCATCTATCTATGAATCTATCTATGAATCTCTATCTATCTATCTATCTATCTATCTATCTATCTATCTATCTATCATCTAATCTATATCTATCTCCATCTACCATCCACCATCCACCATCCATCTATCATCCATCTATCATCTATCTATCTGTCTATCTATCTATAGATCTATCTATCTATCATCTATCTATCTTGGAATATGATCCCCTCAGGTACGATTGGGGGAGCAATGCAGGAACTGAGTAGCCTTACTTGCCAGAAAGAGGCAGGCTCCCTCTGTCCATGGGATATTCCCAGAATGCACTGCACAAGATGCTCTAAGCAATACAGGCGGCCGAACGGGGCCAGAACGCCAAACTTACGGAGGCACGTCCTGCCGTCAGTGTGCAGACGAAAGCTTGGCTTGCACTCGCAGTGATAGCTCCCCGGGGTGTTCACACATCTGTGCTGGCAGCCTCCGTTGTGAGCTTGGCATTCGTCAACATCTGGAAGGAAGGCAACATGGAAACGAGAGGAGCTCAGCAGTTTCGCCAGCCAGCCCCAGGGAGACGGCATCGCGGCTCACCCATCCTACTCAAGCAGACATTTGTCCCCTTGTCAAAACCAGCGGTGGTCGAAGGAGGAAACAAAACAAAAACCAGGAAAAATTAGGAGGAATACGATAGCACCTTTTCCAACCAAGAAATTTCAGGCAAGAGATTATCATGGCAGGCTGTGTGGCCGGACAATATCCGTATTTCTTTCTTGGCCCTCTGTTAAATCAAGTGAACTTGGAAACATTCTGGACTAATTTAGGGGACTGTGCATAAGATAAATGTTCAGATCTATTTTTCCTCCTTTGGGCAAATTCCAAAGTTCCATTATTTTGTGAACTCTCTTAGATATATTTTTTTCTGTCGATTCGCTTGAAGCAATTTTTTTTAAGTAAAAAGGAAAGCCAACAATAATAGCAAACGTATTTCTATAGGTCATAAACACATTCAATCAGAAAATATAACAAATTCACATCACCGTTTAAATCAGAGTTGTACATCCTGGCTTGCTCCAGTTCCCCAAATGGGTAAACTGTCAAATTTGAACACATTCAGGGTTCAGAAATGCGGTTTGTACTCCATTAACAGAGCACCATTTCTCTATTTTTGCAACCCACGTAAATCTATTAATTTGGCTTTCTGCACCAAGGAAAATTGGCAGATAGTAAGAAACAGAGGTAAGAGAAACACGCAGTCTTAGCTACTGCTGGAAAATCTTAGCATCACGACTCTGAAATAGCCACAACGGAGGACTGGCTGGTGAAGATGACAGAATTAGCAGAGATGGCAAAATTGACTTGTTTGATTAAAGACAATAGCTACGTTTGTTAGCGACTGGAAACCCTTTATGGGTTTTTTGCTGAAAACAGAAAAATGAACTTGTGATTTATGGGTTTGATGATTAGATTATGGAAAGAAGGACATTATGTTGTAACCTTAGAGAGGGGGGTAAAATATAAATGTAATTGCTGTTAAGAAGACCAGAAGCTGCTTCTTTATAACCTTTTTCTTTTCTTTCTCTCCTCTCTTTCTTTCTTTGAAAATGTTAGTATCACTTATTGCTGATCACGGCGGAGAAGAAAGGGACCGAACATCCTTACATTGATTAAATTCCGTGTGCTTCGTCCACCCGTAGTCGTCTCCAAATTTTGTAGCAGTTGTTGTTCACCACCACGGAAATCTGATTTAGGTACGATGGCTCCATTATGCTGCGTTTATACTAAAGTTCAAAGCTTGTCTTTCTTCTAAGAACCACCAGGGGGCGGGGCAGGGGTCTTCATTTTTTCTGCACAACAACCCTGCGAGGTAGGCCGGGCTGAGCAAGAAGAGCCAAAGACTGCCCAGTAAACTCTCTCTCTTGAGTCTCCCCAGTCCCAATTCAGCATCTTAACCTCTGTAATCAAGACAACTTCTGTAACACCCCCAAGAAACACATGAATGTGTCCAAGGAGACCCCAGGAGTCACGTTTGATTCGAGGGAAGAAGAGAAAAACGAGGCAGACGGAGCCGGAAAGATGCGCCAAGCAGGGCTCCATTCGAATCTGCTTCCCAGGCGTGGGGGAAACTTCGGGGTGCCGGAATCAGGTTCTCTCCAAAGGCCGTGCTTCATCTTAATTTAAAAAATAAAATTTAAAAGCCCCAAAGATCTCTCGTCCCGTCTCCAGCCCATATTACCCCACCGGAAAAGAACCTGCACAGATTTTTCTTTTTCTTTTCTCCCCCCCCCCCGCCCCTTTTGCCCCGAGAGGTTCTTCTAATGCTTTAGCTGATCATCACAGGAGCGATTCCACATTATTTGGGGTTTATGGAGCGGATCGTAGTGCAAAGGGAAAAGAAATGGCTTTTTCCAGTCCAAACGGAATTCTTTTCTCCCTTTGTCTCGGGATCTATTTAAGACAGCAAAGTGTGTGTGTTTTCCCCCCTGTTTTCTTTAACTCCCCCGTCTGCCCCACACCATCGGGGCCCTGGAAGTGAACGGCTGGCCATCTGCCATTTTGGCTCGGCGCCCACTCACGGCCACTTGCCAAACGTCTCTTTCGAACCCAAAGCAACAGAGAAGGTTCCAGTCCACAGAAACCGGACAATCCAGCTTGGCTCGCCGCGGAGTTTGGACCCTGCCGGGAAACATTTACAGAAATGTTTGGATTGGGATTCCGGCCTGAAAGCGTAAGGAAGTGGGGATTTGGAAAGAGACCTTGGCACGCCTGACGGGCAAGTGTGCGAATGGGGCTGTTTTAAAACGGCCCATCCCTAGCTTTGGATCTTTATGCTGGATCACGGAACGACAGAGCTGGGGGGGCCAGAGAGGCCAACTAGTCCAGCCCCTTCTTTGTGCAGGATCTACTGTAGCATCTTGGACAGGTGACCATCCAGCCTCTGTTCGAAGACCCCCCGGTGAAGGAGGACTCACCATGTCATGTGGCAGCCTGTTCCACCTACCCTGAACCTCCATCCTGGTTAGTTTGAACCCACAGATTCTGGTTCTGCCCTCTGGGGCAAGGGAATCGCTCTTCTGTGTGACCCCCCTTGAGATATTTGCTATTCTCTTCTCTTCTGAGGCATATCCAGGTCCTCGGAGGACTTGGCTGCCGAGCCTTCAGCATCTTAATAGTCCTCTTCTGAAGTCCCTCCAATTTGCCCCTGTCCTGTTTGAATTGTACCCACAACAATTCCAGGACTCCAAGAGGGGTGCCGGCCAAGCCAGAAGAGTGGGGGACCATCACTTCCCATGATCTGGGCTCTCTCCTATTAATGCACCCCAAGATAGCATTGGCCTTTTGAGCAGCTGCATTGCAGTGCGGGCTCAGGTTCGTAATGGAAAAGAAGAGGCATTCCCGGTTGAGATGGGAAGAGAAGAGTCATCCCCTGCTGAGATAGGCAGAGAAGAGGCATTCCCTTGTGAGAGGGAAAGAGGGAAACCTCATGAGATGGAAAGGGAACAGGCGTTGCCTCTTGAGATTGGAAGAGAAGAGGCATTCCCTCTTGAGATGCAGTGAAAAACCTTCCGTTTGGTGAGAGAAGGAAAAGAAATGTCTCTTCTAACATGGAATAGGGGAGACTTGCCCTCTTGGGCAGAAAAAAGGACAAGGAATGCCTCTTCTGTTATGACAGAAGAGGCATTCTCTCTTTTGTGTGAGAGGAGAGGCATTTGCCTTTGGAGCAGCTGGCTCATGCTTAGCTGGTGGCCGACAAGGACACCCAGATCCATTTCACAGTCCTACTGCCTCCCCATCCTATATTTCAAAGAATCATAGGGTTGGAAGGGACCTTGGAGGTCTTCTAGTCCAACCCTTTCTGCCTTTCCTCTTCCTCTCCCTGCTGAGTTCCATCCTGTTCTCTTCAGCCCAACCGCTCTGGATCTTTGTGAATCTGGGAGTTGATGTCTGCACATGCTGGCTGGGGAATTCTGGGAGTCGAAGTCCACCCCTCTGAAAGTCGCTGAGACTGAGGAACACAGTATTACCCCCCCACCCCATCCAGCTCTGGGTTATCTACAAACTTGAGAAGTGTCCCTCAAATCCCTCTTCCAAGTCTTTGACCCAAATGGTGACCCCCAAGTCAAGTGAAGCATTTGGGGGAGGCACCTTCCAGCCAGAGATGAGCCCATCTAACGTGGATCTGGCAGGTCAGCCAAACAGAGAAATCAAGGAATTCCAGGGCTGTCAAATTGAAGAATCAAGCCATGGGTCTCTGAGCCCCCAAGTGTACGTGTGAACCAGACCGGAAGTAAGAGGCTTCGAAGCGCATCAAAAGGGCCAAAATTGCATTTTCAAGGATAGCATTGTCTCCAGAGCACCCTTTGACGACAGCTAAGAGATTGCAAGGGGCGTGGCGGCTCAGCGGGTAAGACGCCAGGCTTGTCAATCGGAAGATCGCAAGTTCGGAGGTTCGAACCCCTAGCCCCGCGTGACGGAGGGAGCTCCCGCACCAGCCCCAGCTCTTGCCAACCTAGCAATTCGAAAACATGCAAATGCAAGTAGATGAATAGGTAACAGCGTTCCGTGTGCATCATGCAGCCACATGACCGCGGAAGCGTCTTCGGACAATGCTAGCTCTTCGGCTAACAAACGGAGATGAGCACCGGCCCCTAGAGTCGGACACGACTGCACAAATGTGTGGGGGGAACCTTTACCTTTACTAAGAGATTGCAGGGTGCGATCTCAAAGCCTTCAACCTCAGGGAGAGAAATCTGAAGTTCTAAAGCAGGAGTCCCAAATGACCCCAAATACATGTGGACGAGTCCTCCAGCTAGCCTCAGTTTTCCTCCTCCTCCTTGTATGAGAAATGGGCAGAAAGTAGGAGTCTCTGCAGGAGGCTGGGGGGGGATGTTAGAGATCCCAAAATTTATATTGTGTGCACCAGGTTACAACGGAAGCTACCTATGTGTCTGTGTGTGTGTGTCTGCGTATGTGGCTTTACAAGCCACAATGCCTGCGTTTCCGCAAAGCCACAAGGCCAAGTGGACAAGAAACTACATTGGCCCAGCCCATACGTTGCCCTAAGCCACGAATCATGGTTTATGAACCACAACCTTCTAAGCCAAGGCCATTGCTAAACTGTGGCTCACGATGAACCCTGATGGTGTGAATCGTAAGCGAGGGGAAACATCCTTTGATCAAACCTGTTTCACTCACTCCCCCGTAGCTGGCTCAGAGGGAACCATCTCTCTTAAGAACATCAGAGGTGGCCTGAAGTTGAATTAGGACTAATTGGAACCAGTAACCCAGAAAGGTTACTCCAATGGATGTATGGAAGCAGGGCCACAACCTGTCTGGGCTGGACTATATGACCGCAAGAATCCCTTCCAACTCTAGGATTCAAAGACAAGGTCCCTTCTACACCAGCATTTGGGCTGCTCCATTCACTCGGCAACCAACTGCAGCGTTCCCACCCCAACCGGTCCCCCCACATGTGTGTTTCCTTGCACTAACGCCACAAGTAAGAGACCCACAGCTGCCATACCTCCTTCTCTGTGGCTCAGCTTGGTCCTCTTGCAAAGCCCACCCCCCATGGACAACCACCCCCCGTTGCAAATCCCACTATACAAAATGCTCACTGCTCACATTCACCCCACTGAAGAAACCTCACTTGATTGGTAGAATATTGATGTGGACATTGTCACCATTCCAACCTGGATCATGCACCACAGCTTTGTTGTATTAAACCAACCAGCCCTGGACACTACAATGTTCTGCTGAAGGCAAAATAGCGATAGATTGATAGATTGATAGATGTAGTCCTCGACTTACGACCATTCGTTTAGCAACGGTTTGAAGTTATGATGGTGCTGAAAAAAGTGACTTACAACCAGTCCTCGCACTTATGACCATCGCAGTGTCCCTGCGGTCACGTAATCAAAATTCAGGCGCTTGGCAACCAGCATGTATTTATGACGGTTGCAGTATCCCAGGGTCCCATGATCGCCATTTGCAACCTTCCCAGCCGGCTTCCAACGAGCAAAGTCAGTGGGGGAAGCCGGATTCGCTTAACGACCACGTGATGCGCTTAACAACCGTGGGCAAAAAGGTCGTAGAACCGGGCGTGAGTCCCTTAACAACTGCCTTGCTTAGCAAAGGAAGTTCCGGTCCCAATTGTGGTCGTAAGTCGAGGACTACCTGTCAGTAAATAGATAGGCATTATCTACAGCCCCCATTAACCCCAGCTTGCCTTCTGCAGCTCAACTCACCCGGCCTTAATTCAGAGCGACCCCCGCCGTTTCCAGCTCGACCACCGTAGCACGGATAGCAATTTTTCCAGAGGTACCGATAGTGCAGCCCAGACGCTCTGGGGAAGTGACTCCCCACCACAAGGCACCAGAGCATGAACACACCCCACCTCAGCTTTCCCCCTGGCATAACGCAGACCGTTCCTTCCCCAAAGCAGAGAAAAATGAGGGCTGAGCTGCGACAGAAGGCAAACACTGCAGCCACTGAACAGGGGAACCCTTTCTCCCCTCCTCTTAACAGCAACAGTTTTCTGCCCCCCCCCCCCAGGCCGTGTCAAATTTCCTGGTTAAATTTCCTAGCGCTTCATCGCGGGAGAGAGACCCAGTTTTGCAGTCCCGGCTTTAATGCTCTGCTTTCTGACCGGCCCCTTGCAGGTAAAGCCAAAAAACAATTCCTCTCCCTGCCCCCCCGCCCCGTTCTCCCCCCCCTCCACCTCGCGCATATTTCTGTTGCATGCGTTGCATTAAACAGACACACACATACACATCCGTGCACAAAGCAAAGGAATTCTGGATGATCAACTTGGAGGCATTTTTGCACATTCTTGGCCCCGAGCCAAACTGGATTCTAAACTTGGCCATGTAAACAATCAAAGGAGCTGGAAGGGGAGCGGAGGGGGGTTAAATGAAGTCCACGTTTTGGGAAGTCTTGCTTGCAGCTGAACGGCACAGCCGCAGCGAGGCTTTTCGCCCCCGGAGCCGCGGAAACATTCCCAGGACTTGGAGACCAAGGTATAAATCCTGGCGCATTAATCATCAGGGAATATTATCTTGGAAGGAGAGGGAAATATTAGGAATGACAGATGTGAAAACTGGAGATGGAGGGCAAACATTTAAAAAAATGACTTCCTTTATTAAAAAGGGCATTTTCCCCAGCTCTCGCGGCACCAAATATTTTCAAATTGGGTCCCGTGTGAAGGGATTCTCTGCATTAATATTTGTGTTTGCATTAGACTAATCAAATCAGATCTGTATTACGGTCATAAACCAGCACAAATTCATTAGACTAATATCCACTCTTTCTTCCAGGACATCAAGGTGACCAAATTGCGCACCTTCATCATGTTTTTTTTATATCCACAACAACAACCCTACAAGGTAGGTCGGGTGGGTGCGAAGGACCGGCCCAACGTCCCCCGGGGACCTTCCATGGCTGAAAGTGGACTAGACTCTAGAACTAGAGTCCCCCTAGGGGGAGATGGAGCGGTGATATAAATCGAATGATAGATAGATGATGATAGATAGATGATAGATAGATAGATAGATAGATAGATAGATAGATAGATAGATGATAGATGATTGATAGATAGATAAGGAAGGAAGGAAGGAAGGAAGGAAGGAAGGAAGGAAGGAAGGAAGGAAGGAAGGAAGGAAGCCCAAACAATATTTATACACACAACCATTGTGAAGAAAAGTAGTAAGAATCATGGAACGCAAGGTGAGAGGCAGTGATACAGGTAGTCCTCGCTTAACAACCATTTGTTTAGTGACAGTTCGGACTTACGACGGTGCTGAAAAACACAATCAGTTCTCACACGGCTGTTGCAGCGTCCCGTGGTCACGTGATCGCCATTTTCGACCATCCTGGCCAGCAAAATCTCGCTTAACGACTGCCGCCAAAAAGGTCGTAAAATCGGGTCAGATTCGCTCAATGACCGCTTCTCTTAGCAACTGAAGTTCTGGTCCCAATTGTGGTCGTTAAGCGAGGACTACCTGTTACAAGGTAACAGGTTATCCTCTGTTGTTTTGCAAATTTAAGCAAGTCTCCTTGTCCATGGCAAAGCACGGAAGCTGCTGGCCACTGCTGGGATGCTTTTTCAAGTGCCCAATCCGTCTCGGCATTTCCTAGTGGTCTCCCATCCCAGACAAAGCCAGCCAGTCCTTCTCTGCGGGGCGAAGAGGGAAGCTGGCTCTCCCCTGATCTGCTCCAAGAAGGCTGCAAACTTAGCACTGAAATTTCCTTTTTTGATATATTGATAAGGTTTCTTTCCCATCTGCACGTTCTAGCTGCTCTTGGTTGGAAGAAAAGATGATTTTCATTCTAGCCGTCTTCCGCGGCTTCCCGAAGGCAGAGAAATCGGAAATTCACCCTAAAAGATAATGGGAATTCAAAGTCCATCCTAAAGCAGGTAATTCTTCCAAATCCCTCTCTCTAACTTGCATCAACGCCCTGCTTTCAAGGGGGCAGAAGGTAAATCAAAATTAAATCTAGTGTTTCTGGAGTCTAGTCCAAGGGGTAAACCTCCATTTATGCAAACAGGCAAGGATGGGGTTTCAGAAAAAGATGACCAAAGATAATTGGGGGCACACAACTGGTACCCATATTTCTTGATTTGCAAACCCTGCAGACAATTAAAAAATTTTCTTCTGGATCCTAAACCCTTGGAGCTTTGCTAATAACCCCATGATCATCCTAGGGGGGGTTCTTTAATAGCACCCCAAACAAATAATACCGCCTTCTCTCCCGAAAATGCTGAAAAGATACAATCCAGCCGAGATCCCTCCCTACCCACAATGCACCTTCTTGCAATGCAAAGGCACAACCCAAAGTTTGGATTTTTTTGACCAGGAATCAAAGTCAACAACAGCAGCAAAATTCTCGCCAGGATGTTTCGGAGAGTTTCCGCGGGAAAAATTAAATGCAAATGTTGCTGTGCCGGAAATGTAGGCTGCCCGATCAATCCGTCGCAGAGGTCCCGGTTTGAACGTAAAGGTGAGCAATCTGCAACGTTTCAAAGATTTTCCCTTTCCCTTGCTAGGAACAAGCTGGCTATGAATCATGGCTAGAGATAGAATAAATATTGCAGACACTCTAAAGCTGATTTCTGAGGTTTCACCAAAACATCAATGGTTCATTCATCGCTCTGATGCTCTATCAATCCGAAAATCAGAGATCGTTGTTCTGCAGGCAGAATACAGCCCCAAAGTCCAATTTGGATAATTTTAGGCAGTGCCGAACCTGCAATTTCGCTCACAAGCAAATTGGGAGCCCCATACAGCTCCATACGACCCCAGAAACCTCACCACTGAATTTTCATCGCAGGCCAATTTTGAATTTAAGGGATGTTTTTCCCCTTCAAGGAAGAATTAACACAGGGGCCCTCCAAATTCCAAAAAGCTATCCATTTGTTAAAGTCAACCCCACCGTGATCCCCCCAAATCTCTCTTTTTTTTAAAGGGGGCAGGACCCTTAGCATGGAAAGATTACTCTCTCCTTGCCGAAAGCCTCGAAAAAACTAGATTTGTCACCAATTTACAGCTGGCTGCACAGTCTGTACCAGGGGCATAAATCTAACTTGTCCCGCTTTTGCAAAAATCTGTTTTGTTTCCTTCAGGGAAAAAAAACCCTACACCACTAGAATGTGCATTTCAATTTTTTTCCTGACTTTCGGCCCCCTTAGAAGATCTGCTTCTGAAGTTCGGATTGAATTGGGGCCCCGTGTTCGGGCTGCATGAAATTTTGATCAAACGTCCTGCTTGAAAAATTCCATTTCACTTCCAAGTGCCTTGCGGGGAAATTAAAATTCCGGTACTTAAACAGCCCATCTTTGCTGGCCAAGCTGATGATCCTGGCTGGTGTAAAATGGGTGAAAACTACAAGGTACCTGTCCTCTTGCATTCCTACAAGCCTACTCCAAAGTAAAAATCGGAGATTTGCTGAATTAACTCCTTCAACTCGGAGCCCGTACTGATTTGAACCTGCAGCCAAGCGTCTGAACCATTCGGTTTAGCAAGCCAAAACGATACAAACTTTAATCCAGTCTAGGGGACCCTCTTTTCTCTTACTTCCAGAAGCAAATTGCATGCATACACACACACACAGCTAGCTGTTCTGGAAAATGGCACGAGATGAACAGAAGAATTGGAGATATTTCCGTGGTTTTCTTTGGATACAGCGAAATTCTAAATTACAACGCATGGCTTGGGAGGGGTGATGAATGGCTTGCCACAGTTGTACGCGGGACCTCTAAGTGAAACCAGACTGGGAAGGGAATTTGCAGACTTCAAAATATACTGGTGGGGGGTTCCTCCCAACCCCCAACTCCATCTTAATCCTGGCACAAGTCTTTTTTTCTAGTCCAACTTTAATCTATCATCTATCTATCATCTATCTATCATCTATCTATCATCTATCTATCTATCATCTATCTATCATCTATCTATCATCTATCTATCTATCTATCTATCTATCTATCTATCTATCTATCTATCATCTCTTTCATCTCTGTCTATCTATCATCTATCTGTCTATCATCTATCTATCAATCATCATCTATATCAGGGCTTTCCAAACTTTTCACGTTGGCGACACACCAACAGCGGTGCTTCCAGGTTTTTGTGTGCCGCCAGCGGTGGTGACACAGCGGTGGTGTCCTGGTGTGTCGCATGAAAACCGGGAAGCGCTGATGGCCCACCACTGCTGCACCTACTGCCGCACGCAGCAGCGGTGCGCCATCAGCACTTCCGGGTTTTCGTACAACACACTTGGGCCCCGCAGGCGACAGAGTACTGTGTCGCGACACACAGTTTGGAAAGCTATGATCTATATCTATCATCTCTCTATCATCTATATCTATCTATCTATCTCTATTATCTATCTATCTATCTATCTATCTATCTATATCTATCTATCTATCTATCTATCTATCTATCTATCTATCTCTATCTATCTATCTATCTATCTTTCTCTATCTATCTATCTATCTATCTATATCTATCATCTATCTATCTATCTATCAATCAATCATCTACCTATCTATCATCTATCTATCTATCTATCTATCTATCTATCTATCTATCTATCATCTATCTCTATCATCTATCAATCAATCATCTATCTATCTATCATCTATCTATCTATCTATCTCTATCTATCTATCTCTATCTATCTATCTATCTATCTATCTATCTAACATCTATCTATCTATCTATCTATCTATCTATCTATCTATCTATCTATCTATATCATCTATCTATCATCTATCTATCTATCTATCTATCTATCTATCTATCTATCTATCTATCATCTAGATGTCTGTCTTTCTGTCATCTCTGGGTCCCAATGCAGTGCTGATTGAAAAATAGATGAAACTGTAAAATAGGGAGACCTGGACATTATCAACAACAAGGAAGTTTTTCCCCTACCCTTTTCAAGCCACAGATGGGGGGGGGGGGAGGGCTGAAGCAAAGAGTGGGTGTGCAAGATGGCCAAAGACCCTTTCCCTCCATCAGCTTCTCCCTGGCTACAAAGAGGAGAAACAGATCTCCCCACAGATCTGAGTGGATCTCCTGCAGAAATCCTTGGAAAGTATATTTTGAAAATATATACTTGGAAAGTATACATTGAAAGTATCCAGAGCCACTTCCTTCAGAGGTGTCCCTTCCAAGCCCCGACCAACGGGTAATACGATGCAACTGTGCAAAGGAGGGGGATTACGGAGTTGCAGACGGGTTGCGGTAGGCTCCGCTTGCCCTGACAGGGGCCGCATTTGACCTCCGGGCGTTCCAGTCCGCGCCCAACAATTCTCAACATAGTTCTTGGCGGGAAGTATCCGTTCAGCATCTTTGGGGAGAAAATAGCTGCATCTCCGCTCCCCCCATTCACCTGTCTCCCCCCCCCCCTCACGCTCTCCAGCGCTTTCCTTGACCAGGAATCAGTCAATGGCCAATTTGACCACACGCTACCCGTGCCACCATTGCTGGGTACACTCAACATTTTGCAACGAAGCCAAGCCAATCTGAGTTGGGTTTTGCGCCCTGCAGGACCCCATCCGTGTTCTAAAGGGGGGGGGAACGCTTTTTTTGGGGGGGTGGAAGAAAACTGGAAATCAGGGGTGCTCCCTACATTCTGAGCATCGGTAGATGGACAGCCTTGTGAAACACGGCTCTTAGCTGGACCTTCATCAAGAACATGGCTTGCTTCTCAACACCCATGGCTGATGCTGACAGGGCCCTGATGGGTCTCGTCAAACAGATCGGGTTTGTTTCCCTGGAAAACAAACTTTTGGAGGACAGGCAGATCCTGGGTCTTCTGGACGCCGTACCGTGTCTCTTGGCCGAGCTACAAGTTTCCCCCGTCGCCCCATTTCGCTCAGCACCGGGAAGCCTCCATAGTTCTTGAGAAGCTGGGAAGCCTCGCTTGGCATCTCCAAGGCATCCATCACGGAGGGAGGGAGGAATTTCACATGCAGAGCGCTTGTCAGGCGAAAGGAATTTTGCAGGCCCAGATTTCTCCCCATGTGTTGAAAGGATCGTGCATAAAAAAGGCCCCCCGGGGGGAGATTGATCATCAGCAAATAAATCTGCAGAAAAAGATAATCCCACTGTCTTGTTGGGGTTCGAAATGAGCTTGGAATTTGCTTTGGAGGCTCAAATCCTCTTCTCGGCAGGATCCTGGGACGATCTCCTAGATGCTGCGAGGTCAGTCCATCTCTTGCGAAGCCAGGGCCTTGAACCTCAACTCAGCTTGTCTTGCTGATAAATAAGCAATCTAGGTTTGTTTCCCTCCCACCTTTGCAGAGAACCAAGCCACGAACAAGCCAGGAAGAAGCCTGCATGCCCACTCACAGACTGAGTTCGCCTGCATCAGCGTTCGATGAATCAGGGATGCCTGGATGAGCCACGAACAAGCCAGCCACATCCTGGTTTAACGTAATGTGAAACGTATCCGTCATTAAACCAGCAATAGATGACATTTGCAAACCACGACTGCCCTAAATCGAAACATGGGTTACGATACTCACATGTATATATCTAGAATACGTCAAATAGGTATTTGGGGGGAAATATGTTTTTATTCCCTTGGGGAGAGCGCTACATAGCAAGGATCCAAAGAAAACTCAAAGGCTGGACAAGCTATGTTGCCACCATCCTGATTTTCCACGGGGCTGGGGGAGGAAGAAGAGAATAAAATATTATCACCCTCCCTTGGTAAGAATTTTTAGGGGATGGTGAATTGAAGTGGAGGTGAACATCGTGAACAAAAGAAACCAGTCAGAAATGCTAGGGAGTTGGCGTGTTCAGCTGTCCTGCATGAAGAACCGTCTTCAAGGAGTCAAATCCTAGAATGGAATCCCCAATCCAATCCAAAAAGGGGGCTTCTTTTGGCCGGGACACTTTTAAATTTTTTTTTAAAAGAGATAAATTAGAGATATAGACAATATCAGAGTCAGGATTTTTTATTTTCTGTTAGGAGCCAAGGAGATGGGGGCCGTTTGCTTCGGGGGGGGGCTGTCTTTAAAGTGGGGTGCGGCGGCACACACAGGGGCTCAAAATTGGCTAGATGGCAGAGTGTTGCAAACAAGAAAAACCCCTCTTTTTGAGCACGCGTGGCAAATAATTCTCGCAATACTGCAAAATTATTTGCGGAGGGACACTCCTCTCTAGAAATGAAGCCACCTCATTTTTCCTGCCCGTTTTGCAGTTGCTCGAACAGCCATCCAGCCAAGACCCTTGATGATGGAGTATGGTGGGTGACTTGGGCTGAAAGTTCTGCTCTCTCGGTCCTACCTCGCAGGGCTGTTGTAGTGGCACTGAAATGAGGCAGAAGCCCACCTTCTCCCCTTTCGAGCTCTGGGAGAAAATGAAATGAGTAAGGAGTGAAGATGTTTTTAAAGCCACAAATACAGGTAGTCCTCACTTAACAACCATTCATTTAGTGATGGTTTGGACTTATGACAGTGCTGAAAAAACCGACGTGCGACCGGTCCTCACACTTACAACCATCGCACCGTCCCTGCGGTCACGTGATCACGATTTGGGTGCTTGGCAGCCGGTTCACATTTATGACCGTCGCAGCGTCCCGTGGTCACATGATCGCCATTTTCGACCTTCCTGGCCGGCTTCCCGGCAAGCAAAATCAATGGGGAACCACATGATTCGCTTAACAACCACTTGGTTCACTTAATGCCCACAGTGATTCGCTTAACAGCCGCCACAAAAGTCGTAAAACCGGGTTGGATTCGCTTAATGACCGCTTCGCTTAGCAGCCAAAACTCCGGTCCCAATTGTGGTCGTTAAGCGAGGACTACCTGTAGGTTGCTGTAACCTGTGCAGGTTTTCTCATCGTCCTCAGCTTTAAGCCTTGGGGGCATTTGCAGTAGTAACTCCCAACACTGTTGCAGCATTGTGATTGACAGCCGCCATTTCCAGCTTCACCCTCATTGATATCTGTAAGAGAAGAGTAGGAAACTCAGATATTCAAGCAATTGACTTGCTGGATTCTAAGGATTAAATACTGGAGGGGTCAGAGGAGCCCGCTTTCGCACGGGTTGGCAGACGACATCATAGAGTTGCAGAGTGGTAAGTAAGCACTGCCACTTTCTCGACAGGTTTCTTCCCCAAAAGGGGCTGGAGAATTTCTTCCGAATTTTGCTCACGTTGGAAGGTGATTTGGTAAAGATTTCTCCAGCCTCTGAAGCCTCTCGCACTTCCCACATTGCCTGATGCCTTCCCTTACAATTGAATGAAAGGGAGGGAGGCCAAGGCAGCTGCAGGTGGCTGGGGAGAAGATGCCGGTTGTGTTTTTCTGTTCCACATCTTCCAGCCCTCTCCTGCCTCCCTGGCTGCCCTTCTTTCAAAATCTGAAAATGTCTCATGGGCAATTTCCCTTGGGATTGCATGAAAGGGAAGCCCAAGGAAGCTGCAGGTGGCTGGGGAGAAGATGGTTGTTGTGTTTTGCTGTTCCACATCTTCCCATCCCTCTCCTGCCTCCCTGGCTGCCCTTCTTTCAAAATCTGAAAATGTCTCATGGGCAATTTCCCTTGGGATTGCATGAAAGGGAAGCAAGGAAGCTGCAGGTGGCTGGAGAAAGAATGGTTGTTGTGTTTTGCTGTTCCACTTCTTCCCATCCCTCTCCTGCCTCCCTGGCTGCCCTTCTTTCAAAATCTGAAAATGTCTCATGGGCAATTTCCCTGGGATTGCATGAAAGGGAAGCCAAGGAAGCTGCAGGTGGCTGGAGAAAGAATGGTTGTTGTGTTTTGCTGTTCCACTTCTTCCCATCCCTCTCCAGCCTCCCTGGCTGCCCTTCTTTCAAAATCTGAAAATGTCTCATGGGCAATTTCCCTTGGGATTGAAGCCAGAGAAGCTGCAGGTGGCTGGAGAATGGATGGTTGTTGTGTTTCTCTGTTCCACATTTTCCATCACCCTCCAGCCTCTCCCTCCCACCCCCCACAAGTGACTGGCAAAACATAAAAGAAAAAGCTAGGGACAGAAGGCCCTCCAGCGGTAGATTCCTGCCCTGGGCAGTGGGTTGGACTAGATAATCTCAAGATCCTTTCCAGTTCTTATAGTCTATGATTCTAGGTTGCAAACTATGGCTCCTGGCCGTTCATCAGAAGAGCTAAAAGTGAGGATTGCTGGGAGGTGTTGTTGAGAAATGTTACAGGTTCCCACCACCTGGGTGCATAATAATAGAGTTGTCCTATTGGCAGTTTCCGAGGCAAACTGAATCCACAGTTGTGATTGCAAAGATTTATTTCACATTCTTAAAAAATGTTCCACTGAGGATCCCCATTTTGCCCCAAGGCGGCTCATTTTGGAAGAGCTGAGCCTCACTTCCCCTCCGACCCCATTTTTAGACTAGGCGCGTCTCTCCAAAACGCCAGGCACGCTGCAAAAGCCTCTTCTCGGGCCTCTCTGCTAATCTGGTTTGGTTGTGGCACAATGGCTGCCCAGTGAAGGCTGCCCGCCTTGGAGCTGGCGGGACAAACTTGTAAACCGGATAGCTTGGAAAACTGCCCAAAGCGTTCGAAATGGAGAGAGAGAGAGAGAGAGATGAAGAAAAGAAAGAAAGGAGGAGGGAAGGGAAAGGGAAAGGGGAAAGGAAGAGAGAGAGGAGAGAAGGAAGGGGAAGGGAAGGAGGAAAGGAAAGGAAAGGAAAGGAAAGGAAAGGAAAGGAAAGGAAAGGAAAGGAAAGGAAAGGAAAGGAAAGGAAAGGAAAGGAAAGGAAAGGAAAGGAAGGAAAGGAAAGGAAAGGAAAGG